>AFIV01000471.1:0-24328 GCA_000223765.2 Zymoseptoria ardabiliae STIR04_1.1.2 | reverse complement strand
GAGTTAATAATAAGATACGAGTAATGCGCTACTTTGTGTTCGGCTGCATTCCGTATTCCAAATGCATCACAGGACGTGACTCTGGAAAACTCGTTCGTTGTGTTGCGAGGGTGTAGGTATCTCTCGGATCAAGCCAGACGTTGAGAAGGAAGTGTTCAAATAGTACTATACGCAGTAGTCTCCAGACTTCCCCTCGCACGTGACGGAAAAAACCCACCTGCACGAGTCGTCCAAAACCTCGTAATAAACTCTCCCGTATGATGTATCCAACAAATCATCTAAATATCATCGCCTACGATTCTGCAAAATCGCCGGTCCCAACGACACGATTCCCGGTCGAAATGCGACCTGAAAACTCCTCCCATGTACCCGCAGTCACGCTCCTGGTGCCTGCTTTTCATCTCGACTACCCGAGTCTTGCGACAAGCTCGTGAAGCAGAATGTCCGGCTCGGTAGCCATGAGTTCAATCGTTGCCACCATGGCGTCCACAAGAAGCCGGGCAGTTTCCGAGGTGATTGTCCCAGGGAGATGTTCCAACGAGAGTCGCACATCGCCCTGGGCATTATCCTCGACTCGGCCGACGAGGGTTACATTCGCGAGATCGGGAGAGGGAACGTGGCTTGTTACCGAGCAAGGTCTACCGGCGAAGCTGATCTGCGACAACGAAGCAAAGGGGCTCAAGTAACCTCGAGCGATGTCGGCGGAATATTCTCCAGCGTTTGTTGGGCGAGACGGCTCATCGACTGCTTGCAAGCGTCGGTAGTCCTGCCATGCAACGATCGAACCCCATCGGAATCGTCTCCTAGCGCTGGCGGATGATTTTGGCAGTTCCGGCCAGACTCCTGAGGGTGCGAATTCGGTCGCAATCTCGTCCAGCTCCGTCTGCTCGTGCGCAGCAGATTGTGCATTTTGGGTTGCCAGTGCAGATACTATGTCCCGTAACAAGGTATGTCTGCCAGTTTGCAGCCTGTTGGCAGGTTCGACTGGGTCGTTGAACAAAGGGATCTTGACCCGAACCGGGACAATATTCATCAAAGGTCCGACAATGGATTCTCCGTTTGCGACATTACCTGGAAGAGCTCGCCGTCCATTGACAACGAGACCGAAGAGCACGTCGTCAGAGCGCCCGACGTATGCGGTGGCAACTGCCCATGCCGCAGTAAGAACGTCTTCCGGGGAAAAGATAATGCCTGTGCCGACATCTGCATGTGACCTCTGTGCAGGCTCGCACATGCAGGTCCACGTAGCAAGCGAGACGGTTTTCTCAATTTTGGAGCAGGGTCGAGGCTGTGTACCGTCGTGGAGACAATTCTTGGTGAAGAGAGGAACAGCGGAAGCTCCGGCCAGCAATCGTGCCCAGTGCATGCGAACTTTCGAAGCCGAAGTGTGGGATCTGCCATATGTGACTTGAGAGAATTGAGAAGCCGGCATTCTCAGTGCTGTGGGAGTAACCTGGGACCTGGCCGCCAATTGATCTTCGGCGACCTGATATAGAGCAGCCAGATCTCTCACGATCACCGGCAGGCTGAAGCCATCAAATCGGGCGTGGCTGAGGTTCAGTATCAGCAAGCTGTGTTCCTTTGCGGCCTCGCTATCCCTCGAGAGCAAGACAAAGCGCAGCTTCTGTTCCGACGGCGTGTGCAGCGACGTCCTCGCCATTTCAATTATCCTTGCGGCAGCGCTATCAAGGCCTTCATTGTCGCCCAAGTGAATCTTTGTGTAGATCTGCGACCGGCCGGCCCGGAGCACAACCTGAATGTAGCCGTGGTCGTCATCGAGGCAAAAGGCGGTGCGCAAGATTGAGTGGCGTGTTACAAGACCAAAGACAGCCTGTTCCAGCGCAGCAGAGTTGATGTCCCGCAGCCCAAAGTCCAGCCGCAAATGATGCTGCAAGCCGTCCATTTGAAGAAACTCCGACTGCATGTACGTGCACGGCAAGACATCTTCAATTTCTTGACGGTCGCAACCAACCACAGGCATCACTTTTGCTGCGAGGAACGCCTCCAACTGCTTGCTTTGGGGTTCGCCCTGGAAGAGGAGCGAGAACGGTGCATCTGTCTCGTCACGCACCGAGCTTCTTGAGATCGCTGCGATGGCGGCAAAGTCCTGCAATCGAGGATGGCGCAGTAAATCAGGAACGGAGACCAGAAAGCCACGAGCACGGCATTTGGAGATCAGAGATACACACGACACCGAATCGCCCCCCAGGAGCGAAAACGAATCCGTGCGCGTTATCCGGTGGAAGTCTAATCGAAGCACCTCTGCCCACAGGCTTGCGACGACTATTTCAGTCTCGGTCTGCAGCTTCGCAGTCTCGTTGCTTTCGTCCATATCTGGCGCACCATTGGACACGTCAAGATCTCCGGACTTTGCGGGACAGCTCGGCCGCGACGCAGCTCGATTCTTCCATCCAACGTGAATCAGGCCGTGGCCACGCTCGTAGCGGACATATTCCCCATTGCTCCACAGCGTTGCGGTAGGGCGGTCGTCCAGCCACCGGACATCGGACGCAGCTATCTCGTACGAGGGACGGTCTTGGTGGAGGTCTTCCTTGCGCTCAAGCACCAGTTCACCGACAGCGCCAATCGGCGCCAGCCTTGTGTGGTCGTGTGGGAGCACAAGCCATTTTCCTCGTCCCAGATGTCCATCCTCATCAATGTTGACCAGCCGTCGATCGGCATCACTGATAGTTTCTAGTTGAGAAAGTCTCTGGGTATCATCGCTAGCAGAAGTGGCAAGTCTGGTGACGAGCGAGCTAAACTGATGCAAGACTCTCTCGAGGGTCCACTCGCTGATAACTCTGCTGTCGAAGGATGCCTTTACGGTGTAATCAGGCTTTTCTCGCTCAATGGTAGACTCCACGACCAGCGCGAACGATCTCAGCTTAAAGTCCGAGTCGGCTGTCCATGCATGGAGTCCATTTGTGCCATCTGCATTATCGGCAGGCGTCCGCGCCTGGCCAACGTGGATGGTGAAAAGGGTTTGAAAACGACAGGCGTTTGCACAAGCGCTGGATAGACCTTGGATCTTGTGCAATCCCAGCTGTTCGTGGGGTGAGATCGAGGAAACCCGTTGCTGAACCTGCTGCAGATATTCTGGAACAGACAAAGAACCAGTGGTACGAATAGACAATGGCACGGTTGCAATCGTAGGACCCGGCATGCGCTCTATACCGGCGAGGTCGGCATCACGACCTGAGCATACATCTCCGAAGACGACGTCTTCGTGGCCGGTGTACCAGCTTACCGCGAGGGCCCACGCTGCGCGGAGTATATTCGCCCTGGTCACATGGGCCGGTACTACCGGAAAGGTACATTGGAGCACCGTCGTGCGATTCTCGACGACTTCTGAAACCGATGATGGCAAAGATGGGAAGATGGGTGCATGGAAATCGTCCAGGGTGCTGCGCCAAAATTGCTCCGAGGCAGTAGAGTCGTTGCTGGCAAGATGTTTGATGAACAAACGATAGTCGGCGAGGCCGTGAGTGTGAGCTCCCTGGTAGAGGCTGCTCAGGGTGTCCACCAGAAGCTGCAGGGTGACGGCATCGTACAAGGCATGATGGATCTGCAGAATGAAACGTGCTGGAGAATCTTCACGAGCCTCCACCAAAGACCCGGTGCACGACGCCATCTCTTGCCTCTCGGCAGGGCCCTTTCCTTCGGCATGTTCGGACCGGAGGACGACTTGCAGGAATCCGGCACTCCAGTGGTTCAGTATGCGAGTGCGTAAGATTGGCATCATGCCAAGCAGATCCTGCCATGCCGTCCGAAAGCGAGTCAAGTCATGACCTGGACCAAACTCAAGGACGTAGCGGGACACGTATGCGCCCGTGGATTGAGCAGACACTGCCAGCATGCCCATCTGCAATGCAGTGCATGGAAAGATATCTTCGACGGATTCGCGTGAGGTACCGCACAGACCTGCGACTTCGCCGCATAGCTGCTCCACCTCGACTTCGCTTGGAAGCAAAGAGAATGGCAGGATTTGGTCGACCTCCGACCTGATCGGGCTCGGGGCTGCACTACATTCGAGCCATTTGGAGAGATCTCCAAGCGCCGGATTGCGATAGATATCGGTCACAGCCAGCTCAATGCCAGTCCGACGAAGACCGGCGACCAGTTCGAGCGCAGAGATGGAATCACCGCCGATGACAAAGAAGTTGCTTTCCATATCAATGGCATCTTTGTCCAAGTTCAAAGCCTGGGCCCACGACTGATGCAGCGCCTTCTCGAGAGGTGTTGTGGGCATGCGCTTGATCACTGTGCGTCGGCGGTCAAGCTCTTGATCATGAAACGCCTTAATCCATCTCTGGAGCGTGTCCTCGTCCGTTTTGCCTGACGTCGTTAGAGGAATTTCACCAACGGAGATCCACGTTTTCGGCAGCATGTACGCTGGAAGTCGGTCTTTGAGACGAGCTTCCGCAGCCAGCGAAAGATTATACTCTGGGAGGTGAGGAGAGACTTCTCCCCTAGATGGTGAGTGGCTCATGCGTACGAAGGCGACCATCTTCTGCGGGCCATCTCGTTGCATTACAACAGCGGTCGAAGCTACGTCGGCCAGACACTCGACTATGTTGTGTTCGACGTCGGCCAGCTCGACCCGCTGCCCTCGGATCTTGACCTGTTTGTCGCGGCGACCAAGGTAGTGCAACTGGCCTTGCTCGTCCAAACGTACCAGATCGCCAGTGCGGTAGACTTTTGCATGCTTGCCGGGGCGAAGACCGCGGACCCCTTCCACCAGCCACTCCGGATCTTCTACAAAGCTTGCCGCCGTCTGATCCGCGTCCAAGTAGCCCCTTGCCAACGTTGGCGATTCGATGATCAATTCGCCGACCGTCCCGATCGGTGCCAGGACATCGGGATCTCCGGGATCGCACACCCACTGAGATATACCTGGAATACGGCCAAGGCAATCGGATGCCAGTCCAGGATCGTTCTTCGAAGCACGGGCCAAGGCGCTGATCACCGATGCCTCTGTTGGGCCATACGCATTCCAGAGACCGGGCAGATGGCCCCAATCCTGGAAGTCTTTCTTCAAAGGCGCTGCGCCGCCGACTAGCAAGACTTGCAAGGTCGATAGTGCGTGCGGTGAGTGGGCACGAATGATGCCGGGAGTGAGAAGGGCGGTATTAGGCTGGAACTGGGCGCAGAAGGCCGGGAGCGAGTGGATCCGCTGCTTCTCGGACGGGACAAGCAGGGTACCGCCGACAAGAAGCGATGTGCTGATCTCCCATGTGAACATATCGAAGGCGTGTGAGGTGAACTGCAGCATGCGTGTGTGCTGCCCCAGCCCAAGCATGTGGGCAATCTGCGGGAAAGAGGCAGCAGGGGCGCGATGTTCCAGTACGACGCCTTTCGGACGGCCGCTGGTGCCCGAGGTGAAGAGCACCCAACACGGGGCGGCGGGCGCTACATTCAAAACCATCGCAGCAGCAGTATCATCGTCATTGCCGCCGGCATCTTCATCTTCCAGATCGTGGAACAAGTCGTCGCACAGCTCAATAAGTTGCGTGTCGGGCCTCGACGCCCAGCGGGATGCCAGACTCGCCGATACGATGGCGATGCGTCCAGCAGCAGAAGCATCTGGAAGAGACGACAAACACTGCTCTGTGCGGGCGAAAGGATGTGCGGGTTCCAGCGGCACGATCGCTGCACCGGTACAAAGGACTGCCAGAAATGCCACGACTGACCACCGCGATTTCTCGACGTACCATGGCACGAAACGGCACGTTCTGCCGACTCCATGGTAACGACGCAAACTACGAGCCAGCGCAAGCGAAAGGCCGGCGAGTTGCGAGTAGGTCAAGTCCCCATCCCAGGCCTGTACGGCGATTGCGTGCGGCCGGGACTGCGCATTTTGCAGGATCCTCTCGTGTAGAAGAAGCTCTGAATCTCCCGGCGTTGGGGACACACTCGCCGACCACGCCCAGATCTGCTCGATTTCCTCAGAGGGGAGGGTAGAAGCCCTTGCAAGAGCAGCATTGCGTGGCAAAGAAGCAAGTTGGACTAGAGCGGAGGCCAAGTGGCGTAGCAGCCGGCGGACATATGCCTCACTTACGATACGTGGGTCGAATGCGGCGTGCAGCCGAACCCTCCTCTGAGCATCGTCCGTCTGTCCGGAGGGCGTGATGTCAATACATAGGGCGTAATCCACCAGGCTGTATCGAGGCGCTTCACGAAACAGTCGTTCTACTGGAGAGTCTCGCTTGGGCCGCGGCGACGGTTGAATAGCGATGAGTGTCTTCGCCGCCGCACACGCAGTAGCGCAATCATCATCGAGGCCAGCAATTCGTCGGAGGCCCAAATGCTCGTGGGCAATGCTGCTAATCGCGGCCTTGTGGATATCCTCTAGAAAACCCCCTACAGTCATGCCAGCTTCTACACGCGCGCGGAAAGGAAGCGTGGTTAGCATAGGTCCAATGATAGTCTCTGCTTGCGGCAAGTCGACAGTACGACCGGAGCGCACCTCAGCGAAGACGACATCGCGAGACATGGCATGGCGACTCTGCACCAGAGCCCAAGCGGCGCGAGCGATACTAGCAAAGGTAGCATCTTCGGCGACGGGCATAGAGCAGCAGTGCTCTATGCTGGTGCTCGCGACTAGCCCATCAACAGCCGGAGCTGCCAGGGGAGGAAATGTCGAAGCCTGAACACCCGCGAGATTTTCTCGCCAGTACTGCACCGCCTGGTCGTCGCTCCGGTGCTGGTAGAACCAGCGCACAAAAGGGCGAAACGCATCAGAAGGAGCAGGAGCTGAATATACGCCGTCGTAGAGGCGTCGCACCTTGTCAAGGATAAGCTCCAGCGTGTAGCCATCGGCGATGGCGTGATGTATCGTCCAGACCAGCTTCCAGCATTCTTCCTTCACTGCTCGACCTGGGTGACTGCTGGTGCCGCGAATCATGTCGAATGTACTCAGTCGTTGGCCCAGACCCATCCGTGCAGGACTGCGTACGCCTTCAAGTTCTTGCCAGCACATCTCTTCGCGCACCACAACCTGCAGAAATCCAGCCGTTGGATGATGGACAATCCGCGTTCGCAGTACATCCGTGGTACGCACTACCTCCGCCCAGGCGCGCTTGATACGTGCCATGTCGAAGTCGCGGGGAACGTCAAAAGTGTGCTGTAACAAGTATGCCCGGTCGGCCAGGCCTTGCATGCTCAATGACAACAGTCCGATCTGCAATGGGACACACGGGTATGCATCTTGCACCGTCTCGATTTGGATGCCACACTCTGAAGCCACATCGGCACGCAGCTGCTGAGTATCGATAGTGGTGTTTGCTGTCAGAAGGCTGAACGGTTCGTATGATTCCTGGTGCATTCCGTTGACGTCGCTATGCCTCTTGAGCACCCGTTTTCCTTGACGTGCCTGGGCTTCCAGACACCGGAGCCGGAGCACTGTAGCCACCGTCAGACTGAACCCCAGCCTCCGACAAGCGCTGACCACCTTCAAAGCGTCAATGGAACTGCCGCCTAGCTGCACGAAGTCATCGTCGAGCCCAATCTGGCGGCTGGCGACGCGCGCGCCCAACGCCTCTTTCCATGCTTGCGCTAGCACTCGCTCTTCCCATGTGGTTGCAGAACGCCTTTTGGCGGCAGAGGCTTGCATCATATCTCGCCACTGCGTCTCGATCAATTCCCGCGCCGTTGTCCGCAGCTGACTTCGGTTCGTTTTGCCCGACAACGAGCACGGCATGACCGGTAAGCAGATGACATACGAAGGCACCATGTGTCGGGGTAGCGTGTTCTCAAGCTGTGGGATGAGGGGATGCGAAGCGTATAGGACGGGAGCATCGACGTCGCCAGTCACCCGTAGAAAGACGACCAGCAGCTGCTGGGCCTGTTCGCCCACCTCGACTACTTCTGCGATAGCTTCAGGCGTTCCGTCCAAGCGCATCGCATGATGTTCAATATCACCCAGCTCCACGCGCTGCCCTCGGATCTTGACTTGACTGTCTTTGCGCCCGCAATACGACAACGTCCCATCAGGCTTCACGCGAACGAGATCGCCTGTGCGATACATGCGCAGCGGCTTTCCAATTGTTCCTCGCTGTGGGCATCGTACAAGCCAGGGTAGATCCTGGATAAAAGCGGCTGCCGTCTTCTCCGGGTCTCGCAGATATCCACTCCCTACTGTTGCGCCTCCAACAACAAGTTCGCCCACTCCTCCTACGGGCGAGAGTTGGCTGGGCATTTCGGGGTTGACGACCCAATTGTCTACACCAGACAAGGAGCCAATGCACTCTGGGTCACTGTCGCCCGGTCGGATGCGACGTACTGCACACATGTTGGAACATTCAGCCGGTCCGTATGCGTTGAACAAGCGTGGAATGTCTCGCCAGCGGTCCAGATCATTCTGCACCAGCGCTTCGCCCGTGAGGATGAGCGTGTCAAGACAAGACGCTTCCTTAGGCTCAATCTGACGGGCAATCGACGGCGTCAAGATGGCGGTATTGACGTGCATATTCTGAAGAGCGAGAGGAAGGTCGGTCGTTGACTGCTGTGAACCGGGAGCTGGTATGCAGACGCAGCCTCCGTGCATCAGCGTACCAATGATCTCCAAGACGCAGGCGTCGAAAGCAAGCGACGAAAACTGAAGCACGCGGCTATGCCGTCCCAGCTCAAACGTCTCGCCGAGCTTGCGGAAGCTCGTGTGCGCAGCAGAGTGCGAGATTACCACGCCTTTGGGGGTGCCCGTGGAACCAGATGTGAAGATAACCCATGCCGCAGAATCTGGCTCGATGACTTCCGGAATGGCAACATCTGGTATCTCCGCCTCGGACTCTGGCTGCAAGATTATCTGTGCTGTCTTGCCGAACGACACATCTCGGCTGTCCATCGATGTAGACGTAATATACACTGGAAATTCGAGTTTGAGAAGTAATTGCTGGACTCGTGCATCTGGCAGGTCCGGGGATATGGGCGCAAAGCTTGCGCCTGTGCGAAGCACTGCAATCATTGACACTGCGACTGAGCTCGAAGGAGGCAGGAACAGTGGTATTTGATGTCCTTGCCCAACGCCCAAAGCAACGAGTCGCTGCGCCAGGCGGCCAGACTCCGCCCACAGCTGGGCGTAGTTGAGAACACGGTCGTGTGCTTGTACTGCTGGCGCCATGGGTCGTGTGTGTTCTTGCATGGCGATGTCACGGTGCGGAAGTGCTTCTGCCACGGGTCGCAGTGGCTCATCCTGCAGGGCCAATATCTCCTTGATGTCGTTCATGGTCAAGATTTCTATGCTGCCCACTGTGGCGTCCGGCGGAGCAGCATCCAATTGTCGGCATACGTGAGCGAGCTGGGAGAGACATCGCTTCACAATGCGATGCTCGATGACACGAGAATCATAATAGCCCACGCAGCGGATCTCTTCCTGGGGTCTGAGAAAGACCTCCAGCGTGAGCGCCGAAACGTCGTACCGGAAATTGCCAGCCCCCGTCACCCACTCACCCAACTCTCCCATCTCGTGACCACCGTACTCTTCGGGCTGCACCACCAGAAAGGTCTGGATCGCGCGGACCTTTCTCGTTTCCGAGCTGTAGCCAGAAATCTGCTCAAGACCAGTCTGTTCGAAGGGGATGCGTCCTATGGCAGCATCTTGCACCGCTTGTAGAAACTCAGACACTGGTTGATCGAGACGGAATTGCACTCGCTGAGGAACGGTGGCGATGGTGGGCCCCATGAACTGAGAGATACCGACAACAGGCGCACTCCGGCCCGACGTGGTGACGCCAAAGAGTACATCCTGAGAGCCAGAGTAATGGCCTGCGACAAGGGCCCAGGCGGCAGCAAGGCGGTTGGCTTTCGTGACCCTACAAGCACTGCGTTCGAGCATGGTCCATTGGTTCTCCGAGCAAGAATCCTCACGCACTTCACTGATCGATGTGGGCACTGGCGGGAAGAGTGTGGTGGAATCCGAGTCATGCATGACCTCTTCCCAGTATGATCGCCTGGATGGCTCATTTCTGCCGTACTTGCACCATTTGACGAATGGCGCGAATGTGGATGGGACCAATTGTTCCCCGCGGAAAGCTTGCAACAAACGTTCCCAAAGTAGAGGCATGGACCAGGCATCGTAGAGAGCATGATGCATGGTGCACACAAAGTATCGAGGCGTGTCTGAATCCGCATGAACAACGGCACATCGCATGAGCGGCTGATCCGTGCTCAATGCCGTCTCTCGATCTCCTTGCAAGAAGGTTTCCAGATCTGCAGACGACAAGTGCGCCCATTGTATGGGCTCGCCACACACCACGTTCATCAGACCGTATTTTGGATGCTGGGTGATTCTGGTCGTCAAAATTGCAGTGTGTCGAACCACTTCTTCCCACGCTTCCATGAACCGGGTCAAGTCCACATTATTCTGCAGCCGGAGTACCCTCTGGATCGTGTAGGCTCCGACATATTGAGCAGATAGCGATAGAAGGACCTCTTGTAGAGGCGTACATGGGTAGGCGTCCAGTACAGAGGTGTGCTCTTGCAGTCCACAGGAAATTGCAAGGTCATGGCGCAGCTCTGGGACGTCAATGTCCTGTGCTGGTAACAGGGAGAAGGGTTCGATTGGGGCTCCTTCTTCGGCTTTCGAGGCACTCGTCGATGCTTCTGCCAGATCCTCCAAGGTAGCGGACTGGAAAACTTGTTCCATCGTGAGCTGCAACCCCAGCTTCAGCCGTGCGTCTCGGACGAGCGCGACCGCTTTGACCGAATCACCTCCCAACTTCAAAAAGTTGTCGTCGAGTCCGATTCTATCCACGGAGATTTGCAAAATCCGAGCCCATGTTGCTGCCAGGCCACGCGACTCTGGTGTTGTTGGTAGTCGTATGCCCGTACTGCGGGAGATGACTTGATCCCGAAAGGTGCGCAAAGAATCTTTCACCAACGCACGAATCCGTCTCCGGTCAGCCTTGTCGGATGTCGTGGATGGAATCGCAGCGATGCAGAGAAACATGGTGGGCACAGCGTATGCGGGTACCTGTTCTGCCAACTGTGCTTGGATTGCAGCCGCTTCAGCTGGCGACATGACTGTCAGAACTGGGTCATCCGGAGCTTTCCCACAATATTTGGAGTGAAAACAAAGGACCGCCACCAGTATGGTAGAGCTCATGTCGGTAACATCCACGACAATGGCCTCCGCTCCAGTGGGCAGACAGTCACGCAGATGCGATTCCACATCTCCGAGGCCCAGCCTTTGGCCTCTGATCTTGACTTGAAGATCATCGGCCTTGCGGCCCACATACAGCAAGTTCCCGAATGCATCATACCTCACCAAGTCACCGGTCTTGTAGATCCTGCCTTGCCGCCCTGGAAAGTTGTCCTTGCAGCCTGAGGTCAACCACACTGGATCGGCGAGAAAAGCGGCCCGTGTGCTGAGTTCGTCGCCCCAGTACCCACGTCCTACACTCCGTCCCTCGACAACCAGCTCGCCCACTGCGCCCATGGGCATGATCCTCTCATGGTCTTCGGGGTCCACAACCCAGAGTGGCACACCACGAAGACGTCCTATTGCAGGCGCAGTCTCGTCCTCCACGATGCGGTGCAGAGCGCAGCATACCGAACATTCCGTCGGCCCAAAGCCCTTGAAGAGATTCGGGACCGATCTCCACCGCTTCACATCTGCTGGCAGAACAGCCTCCCCTCCAAGCACAAGTGTTCTCAAGCAAGACACATCGTCAGGCGTGAACAATCGCGCGATAGTCGGCGTCAAGGCCGCATGGTTGACCTGCTTGGCAACAATATATTCGGGTAGATTAGTCTTTCGATCCGCCTCGGACGGCACTAGCACAGCGCCTCCCAGGATCAGAGTGCCCCAGATCTCCGCGACAGAAATATCGAAGGTCGGATTCGCGAACTGTAAAATCCGAGTATGTTCGCCAGCACCTAGCTGCGCTCCGTTGGCCTGTAGCGATATTATGATGTTGCGGTGCTCGATCACAACTCCCTTCGGTTCGCCCGTGCTACCGGAGGTGAATAGAACATATGCGGCTGCGCTAGAATCCACTAATGGCAGGGTCACAGGTCGCACCTCAAACTGCACCAACTCCAGGCAGTCTGGCAGTCGCAAGATGGTGACGCCGGGCGGAGCTTCCTCGATCTCCTTTGGGGGGAAAATGAAGCCTTTGCACGTCAGTACAATGCGGCTTTGAGTAAGCTGCATGACGCGGTTGCGTCGCGCAATTGGCCAGTCGGGATCGAATGGGACGAAGGCACAACCAGCTTTCATTACCGCCAGCATGCCAACAATCAGCCACATCGAGCGGCGCACAAAGAGTGCGATGCAGGATCCGTGCTGCGCGCCGGACGCTAGGATGAGGTCCGCCAGGTGCGTTGAAAGTTGATCGAGTCTTTCGTACGAGAGGACGCCATCCCAGGCGTCAATCGCAGTGGCCGTTGGTCTCAGGCGTGCTTGCGTGCTGAAGAGCTCGTGGAGAGTGGTTTGCGGCGACTTTGCAACACTTTGGTTCATGGTCCATATTTCCAGCAGATCCCGTGGGGATGGAGCTCGTATCACATCCACGACTCGGCAATCTTTGCTGGCTTCACCCAAACGACGGGTGAGATGGCCTAAGAGGCTGAGGTATCGCCGCACCCAGACCTCCGTGTGAAGCACGCCATCTTGATCGTCACGATAGCGGATCTGATAGCTGACACCGGATGGCGTCGCGCAAAACAACACCGTCAAAGTATTATCAGCCATTCGGAGTCCAGTACGCCATCGGTCATCCGTCGCCGTCTCAACTCGCAGATCGAGGCACAGATGGAATGAACGCCCGGAAGAAGAAGGGATTGCTGGTGCTGCCGCACCTGTACCATCTCCCACGGCGGCTCGAACGCCACATTCCGACAAGAGATGCCGTGCCCTGTTCATAAACGCCTCTGCGTTCTCGGACAGCTCGACCCGGATTTGAAACGGAACGGCCTTGCCTTCTCGTGAGCGGGACGGCACTACGGAGAACTCCACATCTGCTGTGCCCGCGTAAGAACGAATCAGCATAGCGCAGCTCGACGCAGCCAAAACCGACAGGTCAGTCGTCGTCCAAGCCGCGGTTTCGAAGTGCACATCTTCCCGCTGGACGTGTCCCTGCTGTTCGCCGTGCTGCAAAATCGGCGTATGGTTTGTGCCGCCATTACGTTGGGCGGTCCTTGCCGTTCCCGGGTGAATCGTTTTGTCGCATGTCATGTTTCCGTTGGTCTTTCTGTATAGACCGTGACTCTGGGGATGGCACGCTGCTGGATAGTACGGTGTCTTCTGCGCCGATACAGTTTCCATTTGACCACAGTGTCCTTGCGTTAGCGGTCTCAGAGCTCCACCAGACGCATTTCGTCATTATACCCTCTTGTGATGACTGAATTGTGAGTAAGAAGGCCTGGCACGGCGTGTATGTACGCAGCTTTCCCGTCTGCGAAGCCTAAACAAAGGATATTCAGATTTTCGCTGACAATTTTCGAACATTCGATCCGGATCGAAGGCGCTGCAAAGGAGATGATCCTGGCAAATGTGCAAGACATGTGATGTACAAGGTAGTTCTACACTCGTAATCGTCAATCCCGGTCTGGCGATCCTGTGAACGAGTCCTGCTTTCATCCAATTGCCGGACCGGGGTCAAAGGCCTGTTGGCAAAGACATGGACCAGTCGGGAGGCCCACCGCCTTCAAGCGAGAATACGATATCCCCGTATCGGAGAATTCGATGGGTTTCTTTCCTCACAAGCAGATCATAGGCATCGGACAAGGTAGAATTGTTCGGATGCGCACGCCGGGTTGTGCAGAAATCAGTGCTTGGCGCTAACAACTCTATCGGTGACTTACAGCACCTTCGCACATCGGAGTGCTCACCGTCCCATCCTCGCAGGACATATGCAGGCCTCGATTGGTTCAATATCCTTCTTGGCAGGCCTTTAACCTCAGGCCGGGTTCGGACGGGAAGGTGCTGTATTTGGTTTCGTTCCTTACTATTGGATTGTTAACCCCTGATTATTCCAGGATCCATTCAAACGGACGGCACTTGGCTTCGTTCGTCCGCTGCGGATCTAGTTGAATGCCGACCCGTTGCATAGATGTGCAGCTGATCAAGCGAGTCACAGCCAGACGACGCATGAATGCGCAGCTCATTCCTCCGAGACTCATCCCTGCATTCGGTAGTATTTGTTCACTGTATGCTACGAGAAACAATCACCCGGGGTAAACCGTGCACAAGCAACGTTTATTTGCTCGGACAATCCTTGTGTCTAGAGCGTGGGAAACAGTCAGTCAAAGGCGCTGGCGGGTAAGAAGAACGTATAACAGCTTTCATCTCTTACATTCTCGAGATGGAACATCGAGAAGTGCGTTCCAGGGACCTGAGTCGCAGAGATGGCCAGATATTGCTGGTACTGTTCCCAGCCGAGGAGCTGACTCTGCACTTCGAGAACAGAGCGAGGTTCGTCCCTGGCGCAAAGCAGTACTGTTGGAATCGGTCTGCTTGTCATCAGACCATTCCAGGCCGGGAATCGCCAGCTTCGGCCGAGATCTTCCGCTCGACGCATCGACGACGCCGCCAGCTTCCGGGACTCGTGCGTGGCGAGGACTTGCGGCGGTATTCCCGAATTCGTATCGGATGGACGAGGAACGGAACTCGTCGGACAGACCGTATCGATGAGGACGATACCGGCTACCGCGAAGCCTGTCGTTGGATCGGCGATGATCAGGCTGGAGACCTCCAGACTCAGAAGACCACCGAATGACCATCCTGTCCGATGAGAAAGTCAGCAAATGACTAATGAAAGCTGAGAATGATATCATGGTTGGACCGAACTCACCCCCCAGGAGGACAGGTCCGGGTTTGACAGCTGTCTTCATGCACTCGTAGTAGTGTCGCGCCATCTGGTGGATGCCCCCTTCCCAGCCATTTTCGTGAGCCGCCCGGGGGTCCGTGAAGCCAAAGACATCTCTCTCGAGCGAATCGAGGAGGTAATAATTGAAAATGGTACCACTTCCGTCGTGGAAAAGCAACAGGGGTGGATTGCGAGGCAGTGCACTGCGGGGAGCGGCTTGGATCAGGACGGGAATTCCCTCCGCTTCGCCGTCGCCCAGAGACATGGCGTGAGCATATGATAATGTGCTGATGAGACGAGGTGAAGGCAACCTCCACGAGTGCCGAGCGGCATCCTGCGCGGCCACCTGACTACTCCGATGCGTTCACCTGCTGTACTTGACCTCGTATTACAGCCAGGTCGATTTCGACTGCCAGGCTCGGGTAGACATACAAGGATAGAGATCCTCGTTCCGCACAGCCACACATGAACCCGGCAGACATGGAGCCATCAGCGGCCGAGGTTGATGGAATGGGACAGAGTTACCTCCCCTAGCTCGAGGCCAAAGGTGAGCATTTCTCTGCTCATCGAACGAGAAGCATGACGACGTACCAATGCTGCTGCGGACTGTCAGCGGAAGAGAAATATGGAGGACGCGACGTTGGATTCTCCTACCCCGAGCGGAAATGGCCCGACCAGACCATTGATGCAGCACCGGTTCTGTGTTCGTGCGATCTGCGCGATGGCAACCAATCGCTCAGCAGTCCCATGGTGCGTGAGATGGCGAAGATTTCCCCAAGAAGCCGCGAGGCACTCCAGCAGTTCACTAATGACGGCCCATAATACCAGACGTTTGATCAGAAGATGGAAATGTTCCTCCTCCTCGTGGCGCTAGGGTTCAAGGAAATCGAAGTCGGCTTCCCCTGCGCCAACTCGACCGAATTCGACTTTGTGCGGTATTTGGTCAACACGCCAGGTCTGATTCCCGATGACGTCTGGATCCAGGTCCTTTCGCCGTGTCGAGAAGATGCCATCCGGACGACAATCGACAGCGTCCGTGGCGCCCGGCAAGTGCTGATCTTCACCTATCTGCCCAGCAGTGATCTCGCTCGGCAGACCGTTCTCGGCCTGACCGAAGCGCAATGGATCGAACAGGCCGTTGGAGGCACCCGCTGGATTCGCTCCCTCACCAAAGACGACGTCGAAACCAAGACGCGCTGGCGGTTCGGCTTTGGCTTCGAGGATTTTGCTAACGCACGGTCTGAAGCGGTCATCGCCTGTGCCGACGCCATTTCCGAAGCGTGGCAGCCGAGTCGTGAAGACTGGATATATCTGGGCGTGGCGTCGAGCGTGGAGGTGTCGCAGCCGAATGTGTTTGCGGACCAAGTCGAGCACTTCTCGAACTCCATCGCACGCCGCGAGTCCATCCGTCTCGCGGTCCACGCACACAATGACCGCGGCACAGCGGTGGCGAGCGCGGAGCTGGCGTGTCTGGCAGGCGCCCAGCGTGTCGAGGGCTGTCTGTTCGGCAATGGCGAGCGTGCCGGCAACCTGGACCTGGTCACGTTCGCGCTGAACCTCCTGGCGCGCGGAATCGACCCGACGCTGGATTTGCGCCGTCTCGACGACGTGCGAGGCCACTGCGAACGGCTGACCGGCATCCCCGTACATCTGCGAGCGCCGTACGCCGGCGACTACTCCTTCCGCGCCTTCAGTGGTGGTCACCAGGACGCCATTAGCAAAGGCTTGCATCGCCGCGCTGCCGGCGCTTCGTCTGGCCACGGTAGCAGCGGTAATTTCTGGCCGCAGTGGCGCGTCCCGTACCTGCCAATTGACCCAGCCGACTTAGGCCGCTCCATCTACTCGGTCATGGGCATCACAAGCCAGAGCGGAAAGGCGGGAGTGGCCATGGCAGTCCGCACCGGTCTCGAGCTCGACATCCCCGTCGAACTGGCGCGAGCGTTCAGCCGAAGCGCGAAGCAGCGCTCGCTCGACATGGCAGCAGAATTGTCGGTCGAGGAGACGTGTACCTGCTTCCTCGCTACGTTTCGTGTCCGGGAAGCCGTCAAGTTGGCCGCCGAGCAGTCTGACAAACACACGGACAACGCAACAACGGTAGCGGTCACGGCGGCATACGACGCTCGTACTCACGGCACCTTCGAGTCCTCCCACCCGGTATACAACACGTCTGGCGTGTGGACCCGATGGCTGGATCATCTCCCCACATCCACGTCCAAAACGGCAGCGCCGCTAGTTGCCTCATACATTCGGCTCGAGTATGACACGAATCTGGACGTATGGGGCGTTGGCATTGGCCAGGATGAAGAGCACGCGCGGATGTGTGCTGCCTATTCTGCAGTCTTCGCCCGGGATGGGCCGATGAATTGACACCTAGGTATAGCTCAGATAGCATCGTTAGAAGCGAAGGTTAGGATGGAGCGAGTGAGTAGTGTGCGGCCAGTGTTTGTTCAATCGTTCCGCTGAGATATTCCAAGCAGCAAATTCACAACTATTCTAGGCAATAGTTTCGACTCGGATTCAGTTCTCTCCGGACTGACTTGACTTTGCGCCTTCAGTAGCCGTAACGGTAGCGGGACTTGCCTATACAGCAACAAGTATGTCACCGACTTTGCCGAGCTCACCGATAGGCGCCATGCCCGGAGGCTACCTGGTAGAATTGAGCTTCCGTCACTTCGACCAGGACAAGGGTTTCCTGGGGAGGCTGACGCCATGTGTCCTCTCAGAGCAGACCGGCGATAGAAGATGGTCATTACTGCGGTCTGACCCGACGCTCACAAAGCTTTACTTTGCCTCCGTCCCAGCCTGCACACGAGTTCGCTACTAAGCTTTTCGGCAAACAACATTCTTCACTATGCCAGTTGCTTCCCGCCTACTTTGGACCCTACCGGCCACAAGGCCGAGACGTCTGCCCGCTACTACATTAACATTTGCTGAGGCAATACGACGGCACAATCACGAGTGGCTGATCATTCTGCCTGATCAGGAAGGAGCTTCACAGCGTCGGCTTCAGCATCGACCGTAAGCTACCATACCACCTCTTTGTGTATAGCGGATTGCCAACACCTTGCGATATACTTAGTACACATCTCGCCGAGCTGTCCAAATATCCCACGGATTTCATACTTGTCGGAGGCCCTTACCTCGGCGGGCCTGCCAAAGACGACGCGCCAATGGACATGCTGGGTTCCGTAATAATAGTCCGGGCATCGACACGGGAAGAGGCTCTCGGAGAGCTACGAAGGGACATCTTCGCAAGGGAAGCGGTTTGGGACTTCGATCAAGCCCTCGTTTTGCCTTTCAAGAGCACTATTAGGAAAGGCATGTGAGCTGGTTTCATGGGTCCGCTCCCGACATGTGCCAAGAACTGTATATATTAGACTCTCGAGTCTCTTTGATACGTCTTCTTGAAGTTCTCGGAGGCTGTATGGTCTTCGCTAGCCTTGTGTAGCTTAACGCCTGTGGTCATTGGTATGGTAGTCGGTTTGCAGTTCTCCGGGCAGATTCTGCCCGAGCACCTTCTCGAGATATCGCCGGCGGCCGGTCGATTTGGGTTTTGCGAATGTGAATGCCAAGGTAGTATTGACAGTCCCCAAGGTCCGTCATGGTGAAACGCTTTGCGAGTGGAGTCTTCGAGGCATTGAATCTCGCCCATCTCTGACCTATGATCAGAAGATCTTCAACTGAAGCCGCCACGAAGGTAGTGCTCTTGCAGAATACACCAATGTCGCCAGCCAGTGGACTACATCCAAGCTCATGCTGGTAAAACAATAGCAGATCTGTACCATGACTGCTTGAGCACACACAGCGCTTTGATCAACCCGCACACCCCGTCGTTATTGCTGACCTCCGTACTCTTGGTTGCGAGGGGAAATCCAGTCGAGAACTCCTGCTCCGTCGAAACGTGGCCCGTTATGGTCATGATAATTGTAGATGATCACGACAATTGTTGCAGTCATCCATGTCGTTGCTTCGTATGTGAGTGCATTAGTCATCCAGCCCCGGCGCTGGAGGAGCGAATTGCCGA
This sequence comes from Zymoseptoria ardabiliae STIR04_1.1.2, assembly GCA_000223765.2. Classification (NCBI taxonomy): domain Eukaryota; kingdom Fungi; phylum Ascomycota; class Dothideomycetes; order Mycosphaerellales; family Mycosphaerellaceae; genus Zymoseptoria; species Zymoseptoria ardabiliae. The sequence continues at coordinate 5,497 of AFIV01000471.1, read as the reverse complement.
GGCGATTGACGACTTCGCCCACCTCCATCACCTTTCCGTCACACAGATACCTCATTCCTTGGTCGAGGACTACAGTACTCCATCTCCGCCGCGACGACACAAGTACAGACCATCGTCTCTCAATTCCATCAATCCCCTTTCACTCCCCTCAACATGCCTCTCGCCACCGTCCACCTCGTCGCCCTCACACCCAAGACCTCCATCCCCGCCTACCTCAAAAATCTCTCCTCCGTCAAACCGCTCATCACCTCCCGCGTGATCCGCTGGATCATCCGCCCCGAGAAACTCTCCACGCATCTTCCCAACGCCAAATGGGACCTCCTGATCATCCTACCAGCCTCCTCACCCTTGCCGACATCCTGCCTGTCCGAGGACTACGTCACTCGCCACTGGAGCATCACGGCCGGCGTACCGTCCAGCATAGTCAATGGCTTCCAGGAGCGCAACGAGAGACTACTCAAGCCGCAGCAGGGCGATGTACCCGCTCTGACGGGCTCTCTGAAGAACCCGCGTATGACCAAGTCGACTCAAGGACTGGAATTGAACGACGAACTGCTGGAGTGGAGTAAAGACTTCTCGCTCGGTAAGAGAGCGGTCAGTATGCTCAACTTGCTATCTTTCCACCCGGGTAATGAAGCGCACGACAGTTATTTGCGGTACGGCAAGGCGTTCGGGGAGTCGATTGGCAAGAAACGTGGTGGGAATGCGAAGGTTGTGGGGAAAGTGGTTGTGGATCAGGGAACGCGGGATGAGGATAAGTACGGGTGGGATGAGGTTGCGTTGGCACATTATCCGAGTATTGAGCATTTTACTGATAGTGAGTATATGTCTCCGGGGGTAGAGGTTGCTTTTGCTGACTTGGTATGATAGTGCTGGCGAGTGAGGATTACCAGAAGGTCAATCATGAGTCGAGGTTGCCCGCGTTGCTCGATACTTGTATCTTATGCACGAGTGAACTGGATCCTGAGCTTGTGGGTGGGGAGAAGTCGAAGTTGTGAGGGCGCGAAGAAAGCGATGAACGCAAAACGCCACGTCGAAGATGCGGTGTCGACAGTCAGTTCTCATACGAATGCCAACAAGCTGCCAAATTGGGTGCATCTTAGGACGAAACCATCAAGCGTTTGCTATGGTCAGCTACAATTCTGAACGCCTTTGATACTGATTATCGAAGCATGGCCTTACACGCTGAACGACTTCTGCACGAAGGCGTCGATGCCTGTTATCTCGAATGTGCATACAGCTATTCAAGCGACTCTGCCCAGCATCACCGACATTCGTCTACAATCGGCAGGCAATAGCCATCGATGAGAACAGCACTACCCGTAAAACACGATGCAGTGGCAATGAGACCCTCGGACGGCATGTCTCCCGCGCTAGCAAAGCTCCCACTGGTTGCGGAGTCGAAGCTTGGCTCACCGGCACCTTCCTAAAGCGGTAAGAATCCTGGGCGCCCAGCTGCTGATCTATCACACCTCTGCGACCTATAGTGCAGCCAAGAGGCCTCGAGTCCGCTGATCAAGGGAAACGTGAATGGCAGAGGCAGCGACTCAATCAATTCGAGCTGATTGATTGGATGCATTCGCAGTACCGTCTGTTGTACATTGCACTCTCGATGGCTTGGCAATGCATGCTTCGCTTCGCCTATTCGTCTTTCTAGACTTGATCAAGGAGGTAGCATCACTCCACTTGCGGCAGATCTTCGTATGGGGTGCGATGGCAGCCGGGATGCGCAACGCTAACATGTACGGCTGCTGCATCACGAGCGATATGCCGCGGTTGTCGAGCCGGTGGCATGGAGCATAAGATGCCTTGGGATACCTTCGAGTTGGCATGATCTGCATATCCTCCAATCTACGTTCTCCAAGCGGGCGAGAGAGAAATGTTCACCTTCCGCCTTCTTCCTTTTGTCGCTCTGGCGCTTGCGTCCGTGCTGCCCAGAGAGGAGGCCGTCAGCTACGATGGCTACAAGGTGAGAACACTATACGCTCATGCATTCGACAGCGCCCTGACGCCTTCCAGGTCTACCACATCGACACCGACGGCGACGCCGATGCAGTCCTGACTGCTTTGTCTGCTCTGCCCTTTGAGCAGTGGAACTTCGAAAACTCAAAACACCTCGACATCTCCGTCCCTGGTAGTGATGTCGCCGCCTTCGAGGCACTCGGCCTCAACTACAGCGTCATGCACGAGAATCTCGGTCAAGACATTGCCGCCGAGAAGGACTTCGGCGACTACGAGTCTGTCTCTCGCAGACAATCCGGATCGCTCCCGGCCACGTCGTGGTTCAACAGCTACCACTCCTACGCCCAGCACGTTCAGTACTGGAAGGACCTGAACGCTGCATTCCCATCAAACTCGCAGCCGTTCGTGGTCGGAAAGTCCTATGAGGGCCGCGATATCTTTGGCTTGAAGCTCTTTGGCAAGGCGAGCTCCACGCCCAAGCAGGCCATCATCTGGCACGGAACCGTTCATGTTAGTTTGGTCGCTCAATATGAGATCATGAACATGACTGACATGTCTATTCCAGGCCCGCGAGTGGATCACCACCATGACCGTGGAATACCTCACATACAACATCATCAACGGCTACAAGACTGGCGACGCTGAATACGTCTCTATCCTCGACAAATACGATTTCTACATCATGCCGGTCGTCAACCCGGACGGCTTCGTCTACACTCAGACCAACGATCGTCTGTGGCGAAAGAACCGCTCTCCGACCAAAGTCCTCAATCTCCCCACCTGCTACGGCACGGATGTTAATCGCAACTGGTAAGTTCCGGAAGGCAGATGTCTGCGTGGTAGGCCGAGAACGTCTCGGTGATGCCAGACCTTTGTCTATCCTGAACTGTCTCTGGCACATGCTGACCCTTCTCCAGGCCCTACCAGTGGACCGGCGATCCAAACGGCGCCTCCACCAATCCTTGCGCTCAGACATACAAGGGCAAAGCCGCCGGCGACTCCCCCGAAAACAAAGCATTAGTCTCGCAAATGACCGGTGTCTCAGCCAAGCAGCCCATCGCTCTCTACCTCGACTTCCACTCCTACGGCAACTACCTCCTCTCGCCGTACGGCTACACTGCCAGTGTCCCAGCCAACTCGGCGAGTCAAGTCAGTCTGGCGCAGAAAGCGGGAGCGGCGATCAAGGCGGTCTACGGAACGGAGTACACTGTCGGGCCATCGGGAGCAACACTATACCCGACGACGGGCAGCAGTGCGGACTTTGCGACTGATATTGCGAAGTCGAAGTATGCGTATGTCATTGAGCTGAGAGACAAGGGGCAGAATGGATTCGTGCTGCCGCCGGATCAGATTGTGCCGACTGGGCAGGAAGTGCTGGCTGGTGTGAAGGTCCTTCTCAAGGGGCTCTGATGAGATTCGGGTGCTATATGAATTGGGGTGCTGGGGAAGTGCTTGAGGGTTCGAAGCTGAGTTGAAAGACATCGAGAGGAATGCCGCAATCAAGCAACCCAAGTATCTCCAAAACTTCCCTTTTGTCCTCATCCCTATGATAACGTTCCCACTCTTCTGCCAGTGTATTCAACCGCACCACATCCCTCCCGATGTCGATCGCGGTGCACGGGGGTCGGATGATGCGTCTGCCAGTGACAACGACAGCGAGATTCTTGAGATGGCCTCCTAATTCTTTGCCCAGGCGACCCAGCCAGCGTCTTGCACTCATAACACTGACCGCACTCGAGGTCATCGCAATGAAGGAGTTCGGCTGGCCGAAAATCGGCATCGTTTCTGCACGAACTGTACGAGAGACTTTCAGCAATGCATTGTTATCGTTGTTATTCTACGGAAGAGAAGGAAGAAAGAAGGAACTATATAGGATGTGCAGGTGAATTGTTTGTGTTTGCCTGAGGCAGAACATTCGGCTGCATTCCATATTCCAAATGAAGCCAACACCATGCCTTTGCCGACCGCTACGGATGCTATGAAGAACGGCGATGACGATAAGCCTGGCCGAGCCGCAGTCGAGACGAACTTGCATCAGGTCCCGGGCACGGAAGCCACGAGCCTGGGAACATGTCACACAGATCCTCAGCTGAGCTCAGATAGCTTTGACTTTCGACAATACAGAGTCCAAGTCATCGCAGATAAAGTCCGCGCCTTGGTGAAGGAGGAAATGATGGCAGAGATGGAGCTGCTCTGGATGAATCGAGACGAGATAAAAGTTCTCCTCGATCAAATATCCGCGGCGATCCAGCATGGCGTTGCAAAGAGGTATGTGTCAATCGAACCCATCGTGATGAATATACTGACGAGTCATAGTGAGCCTGCGATCACTCCTGAATTCCGTTCAAACAGCACTGCATGTGTCGAACTCTGGTGGCCTGGAGTGTGCAGACTGCGCGAGAAAATGGAGATCTTCTTCCATAGGAGCTACAACAACAACAATGCTTTGGCGCTCCGGCTGAAACTGAACGGTCCAGGCCACCGAAGTCCAGGTCAAGTGGTGCAGTCTAAGCGGAGCCACGGAAGTAACAAAATCTCTGGAAGCAAGTGTCCTACTGTTTGTGTCAAAAAGGCTGGGTATAAACGAGTACGCTGCGTAGCCTAACGGCAAAGCAAGGGGATGAATGCCCACAGCTGCTGCCTGCGGTCCCGAGTACTTCAATATTCCAGCTCTTGCCCGGCCTCACTCCTGTCAAGAGCAAGCATGGCCCAGAATTTCGTCGATGAGTCTTCGACAGACACCGACTCTGGATCTGGAGCAGAGTCGACCTCTGAGGGCACCGCCACTGACAATCTTGAACGCCCCGCTGAGGACCTCGACCATGTTCAGGCTCCCATGTTCAGGTTCGATACATCCTGACTCAAAACATCGCCAAGGATATCCGGGAAAGGGTTATGAGGACTTTCTTGAACGAGGCTGCTTTCGGCTGGATGGACAGGGACAGCGCCCAGGCCATGGCTGATCGAGCCGCTGTAGCGATTACAGAGGGTGTTGCAGAGGCCTAAGTCTTTGTCTGGAGGGTCTGATCGAAGAGCAAGCCGGCTGACAAGGTAAACGCAGACAAGAGTCCATCGAGGCATCGCAGAAGCGTTTCGACTTCTTCAAGTTGAGTCCTGAGATCCGTAATTTGACCCGTGAGGATGTCCTTGGGATTCACGAAGACGACTTCAGGCCCCGTATACTTGGCCAGTATCCTAATATCCGTAGCGGACGATACCGCCGAGAAGATTCTTCACCGGATTCTGCAGTATCCTCTTCGCTGAAGTAGCCGTCTAGTATCCAAGTGGGACCGTGTATAAGCTCGTGGGCTATGCCTTATATGGCTAGCTGCTAAGGACATGGTTTATGTCGTCGACGCGTCCGCTTTAGAGGTGTTGTTGTATAGCTATGTGCTCTTGCTACTCTTGCTCTACTATATTATTATTGGCCGGTACTATAGTCGCTAATTAAGAAGATTAAGGAGCTCTACGAGGGAAGTATTAGTATTTACTACTTACGTTTATACGGACTATTAATCGTATAAGTATAGCGCTA